>CAMRHE010000811.1:425000-443018 GCA_947044405.1 Leptodactylus fallax
CTATGGAGCATATTAGAGTGTGTAGGGGCCACTATGGCGCATAATAGTGTGTGCAGGGGCCACTACAGTGCATAATACTGTGTGCAGGGGGGCACTATGGGGCATAATACTGTGTGCAGGTGCCACTATGGGGCATATTAGTGTGTGTAGGGGCCACTATGGCACGTAATAGTGTGTGCAGGGGCCACTATGGGGTATAATAGTGTGTGCAGGCGCCACTATGGCGCATAATAGTGTGTGTAGGGGCCACTATGGTGCATAATAGTGTGTGCAGGGACCACTATGGGGCATAATAGTGTGTGCAGGGGCCACTATGGTGCATAATAGTGTGTGTAGGGGCCACTATGGCGCATAATAGTGTGTGCAATGGCCACTATGGTGCATAATAGTGTGTGCAGAGACCACTATGGCGCATAATAGTGTGCACAAGAATGTGGTTTGTGCGGGGGGAGAGTCGATAGGGGTTGGGGGGCCCATGTCAAATGTTTGCCTTGGGGCCCAGCCATTCCTAGTTACGCCACTGTCCCCAAGGTTACGACTGAAGCCTGTGATTGGGCCTCAGCAGTCACGTGGGGGGCACCAATGTCATCACACTTTCATGCTACAGTTTATGCGATGTCAAGGCGTTGCGACAATGTCCACCAGATGGATGCCATTTTGCTGGATTCGCGCGAGGCAAACCCTAAAAATTTTAGGTTCAATAGAACCTGTTCTTCCAATCTTCTTACTGGACAGTCTGCCATTCTTATTTGACCCAAAAGGTTAGCGCTGGGGCTTTTGATTGGGCCTCAGTGGTCAAGTGTGTTGGGGGGGGTCATCAACGTCATCAACTTTGACACTACAGTATACTTGGTGACGCTGTAGGGTCAAATTGTGATGACTTTGATGACCAGATGGTCATCATTTTGCTGGATTCCTGCGAGATGAACTCCAAAAATTTTGGGTTCAGTAGAACCTGAACTTCTAGTTTTCTTACCAAGCCGTCCGCCATCTTCTTTGGCCCCCTGGTTTGCACTGGAATCTGTGATTGGGTCTCAGTGGTCGCATGCTGGGGGGGTTAGTGTATTTATGCTTTAACACTACAGCATACATGATGGACACCATTTTTGTAGAAGAACTCCAGAAAATTTGGGTTTAGCAGAACCTGAAATTCCAATCTTATTCCCGAACCGTCTGCCACCTCCTTCAGCCAGGTTATCACTGGGGCCTGTGATGGGTCATCAGTGGTCACAGTGGGGGGCGATGATGTCATCACGCATTGATGCTATACTGAACATAATGTTGCTGTAGGGTTAAAGTATGATGATGTCGATGATGTGCAACTATGACGGCCACGATTTTTCTTGATTCGTGCTAAGTGACAACCAATGATTTCGGGTTCTACCACAATTTTTTGGCAATTTGTCAAGGACTTAGCTTATTACGAACAGGTTCACCCAACACTACTGACTTCCTGTTCCTTACTCCTGTGCTGTCTTTTTCCAGATCTGTAGGTTGTTCACATTCTCTAAGAATTTCTTAAACGTTACTATTCTTAGGGCTTTTACAATAGTTCTGAGTCACAGCCAGTCACATGCCCAAGCGTCATCAGGAACTTTCACCTAAATTCTGGGGTTTTATGGGCTGTATATATGTAAGACGGGATATAGAACACAGATATAATACAATATAGTAGCTGCGGGGGAAAAAATTTCCATGACATAACGGCGACCCGCCAATAACGGGAAGAATTTTCCTATATAGACTACAAGTTCAAATGTCACATCTAAAATTGCAACAAATTTGTGCAAAAATTTGCAACATTTGTCTTCTCACTCGAAAATAGAAAAGTATTTGGGTTGTAAATGAGGCCTCGTAAAGCCAGGTTAAGAAATGTCACAATGTTGCAAAGCTTTTGGTTTTTAAGAAATTAGGTGCAATTCTCATCACCCGCATTGGGGTGATAATACCGTTTGACTTTGTCGCCCTCTAATGTCTGGATGTCCCATTGACGATACAGTGATCAGCTGTAACACTGAGGAGAACCTGTCAGCAAACGTTCAATTTTCCTGCAGCACCCCCACAGGGGCAATGAAGTATTACATGCTACTCATTGAAATCAATGGATTGTCCATGTAAAGCACAGACATGTTTGGTCCTCCAGAAAGAGAAAGACGCTCTTTGTGGCTGATCTATCTAAGGATTGAGGGTCCTAAATGGGGAACCTTTCTGCTAGTTGTCGAAATTAGACATTTTGCCCGGATTTTATGACGAAATCGGGGACAGGCTACTCACTAATGTTGTAGCCATTTACAAAATCCACTAAAGAGACAGAATACTATGAATGACAAGGGAGACAAGTAAGAAGATCCTTGACCACGTCAACCACAACCTTTTTAATTGACTCTCGAACAAACTGACTGGCGCTGGTCTATATATAGATTTACGGCCCTGATACATTATGTCTAACAGCCTTGAGCAGAAACATCCCATAAAGGTCCCCAGTGGCTGCCAAAACCTGGCAATTCGACTTCTAGGTTGTGCAGATTATGAAACCCTTTTCCATACAATGTGTAATACTTCCTTTCCCCTGTGGGGGTGCTGCAGGGAAATTGAATACTTGCTGCCAGGATTTCCCACAGGACAGAGCTGATTATTGGCAGTCCCAGTCACTTTGTGATCAGCTCATTGTCAAAGGGCTCTTTTCAAAAGTAGGTATTATGTAAAGTAGAGGACCCCTTTATAATTTATTCTTGTCTGCCTCTTACTGGCAGTAAATCCTGTACACCATGTTGAGTATTATATACCCCTAGACTTGTACCATTGTGCTGAATCTATGGCTGCCATTACATTTTCAATAGCATGACAGGTTCTAAAGATATCAGTGCAATTTTGGGTGGAGTTTGGGGAAACCCCCACTTGGTTGACAGGAGTATGGACAACCATTTTGGGCTGGCAAATGTCAAAATTATCTGGGTTTGTTTCCAAAAAATTTGGGACTGAACTGGTAGATTTGGTAACAGTTGGCATTGGTATGGATGCCGCATGGACCCATAGATTACTTAGGTCACCATATTTGGGAATACACACATGTGCATTATACCTACGTTAGTTTATCACTGGGAGACCCAGTTTTGGCCACGTTTGACTATAGAATACTTTAGTATACAGAGAAGTTCCGCGGTCAACTCAATGACTGCAAGATCCCCAGGTCCTTGGCTGCAAACCGAGCCCAAATCATCCCCCTCCACCACCGTGAGCTATGAGGTGTTTGTGCTGATATGTTGGCTGTGGTTTTTGCCAAAGTGACGCTGCGCTTTATGGCCAAATATCTCCACTTTGGTCTCGTCTGTCCAAAGGACATTGTTCCAAGAGTTTTGTGGTTTGTTCGGAAGCAACTTTGCACACTTAAGCCTTGTGGCATGTTCTTTTTAGAAAGAAGACGCTTTCTCCTGACAACCCATCCACACCAGCCATATTCGTTCATTCTTTCTCCTGACAACCCTTCCATACCAGCCATATTCGTACAGTCTTTCTCCTGACAACCCTTCCACACCAGCCATATTCGTTCATTCTTTCTCCTGACAACCCTTCCATACCAGCCATATTCGTTCAGTCTTTCTCCTGACAACCCTTCCACACCAGCCATATTCGTTCAGTCTTTCTCCTGACAACTCTTCCATACCAGCCATATTCGTACAGTCTTTCTCCTGACAACCCTTCCATACCAGCCATATTCGTACAGTCTTTCTCCTGACAACCCTTCCACACCAGCCATATTCGTTCATTCTTTCTCCTGACAACCCTTCCATACCAGCCATATTCGTTCAGTCTTTCTCCTGACAACCCTTCCACACCAGCCATATTCGTTCAGTCTTTCTCCTGACAACTCTTCCATACCAGCCATATTCGTACAGTCTTTCTCCTGACAACCCTTCCATACCAGCCATATTCGTACAGTCTTTCTCCTGACAACCCTTCCACACCAGCCATATTCGTTCATTCTTTCTCCTGACAACCCTTCCATACCAGCCATATTCGTTCAGTCTTTCTCCTGACAACCCTTCCACACTATCCATATTCGTTCAGTCTTTCTCCTGACAACTCTTCCATACCAGCCATATTCGTACAGTCTTTCTCCTGACAACCCTTCCATACCAGCCATATTCGTACAGTCTTTCTCCTGACAACCCTTCCACACCAGCCATATTCGTTCATTCTTTCTCCTGACAACCCTTCCATACCAGCCATATTCGTTCAGTCTTTCTCCTGACAACCCTTCCACACTATCCATATTCGTTCAGTCTTTCTCCTGACAACTCTTCCACACCAGCCATATTCGTTCAGTCTTTCTCCTGACAACTCTTCCACACCAGCCATATTCGTTCAGTCTTTCTCCTGACAACTCTTCCACACAAGTCATATTTTTCCAGTCTTTTCTAACTGTACTGACATGAGCGTGAACATGTAACATGCTAACTGAGGTCTGTACAGTCTGAGGTGCAGCTTTTGCATTTTGTGCAATTTCTCTGAGCATTGCACGGTTTCAGCTTGTGACAAATTTGCTGGGACGTCCATTCCTAGGAAGACTGTCCACTGTCTGAATATTTTCCATTTCTGAATACTCTTTCTCACTGTAGACTTCAAATTGTTTAGAAATGGCCTTATAATCCTTCCCAGACTGATGGGCAACAATAAATGCTTCTCTTAGATCATTGCTGATGTCTTTCCTCCTCGGCATTTTGTTAACACATACACAAATGCTCCAGACCAGCGAACTGCCAAAATTTCTGCTTTTATAGAAGTAGTCAAAATTGTTTATGGTCAGTTCATCTAGGGCACCACCTGGCCACTACTTACCCTCTTAAGGGTGCACTTAGTTTTTCTCACATGTGCTTCATGCACTTTGGCCTGGTTTATATTGAAGTCACAGGGTAATTTGTCATGTGTTGTTCTTCATCTGAGGTTTTATTTATTCACTTTTAAGACTTTCAAAGGACCAGATGTTTTTTTTATTATGTCCTGATACATAAAACCATGGAATTCATACAGGGCGGACTTTGTTTTTCCTATGACAGTACATACAGTACATAATATGATATTACACAACTCCGGACAATGCAGACACAATGGACTCTGCTACATGTGTGACATTTGCTGTGCGTGACTTCTATGGTGTAACAAGAATTAAAAATCAGTAAAATAAATACATTTCTGCAGCCATGAAAGAAAAGAAAACACAATATGTCAGTAGATGTGGAAACGTCTGTGAGATTGTGAGATAACACACCCTGCAACCGCTCAAGGAGAAGAGAATGATCTGCAGATTAATTGGAGGTTTTGCACTTTCTCCTCGGGCGTGCTTTTCTTGGCAGCAGATCCAGCACCGCTCTATACAGTAGAGACGCTTAAGCACGCTGATCCCTGTACAAGACTTTACACGTCCTCCTTAGGCTGATGCTAGAAAGCAGGAAGTTCTAACAAGCAGGTATAAGAACAAGCAGTCCTGTCCTCATAGTATCCTGTGTGTACTTGTAGGGGAGGTTCTCAAGAAGACTCCAATACCTGAAGATGGGGCAACATATAGGGAAGGAAGGACAGACGATCAGTTACCCTAAAGGCCAGAACAAGCAGAACCTTATCCCTGTACTGTGACATCACTGTGTGTATTATCTCTGTACTGTGACATCACTGAGTGTATTATCTCTGTACTGTGACATCACTGTGTGTATTATCCCTGTACTGTGACATAACTGTGTGTATTATCTCTGTACTGTGACATCACTGTGTGTATTATCTCTGTACTGTGACATCACTGTGTGTATTATACCTGTACTGTGACATCACTGAGTGTATTATCCCTGTACTGTGACATCACGTGTATTATCTCTGTACTGTGACATCACTGTGTGTATTATCTCTGTACTGTGACATCACTGTGTGTATTATCTCTGTACTGTGACATCACTGTGTGTATTATCCCTGTACTGTGACATCACTGTGTGTATTATCCCTGTACTGTGACATCACTGTGTGTATTATCCCTGTACTGTGACATCACTGTGTGTATTATCCCTGTACTGTGACATAACTGTGTGTATTATCTCTGTACTGTGACATCACTGTGTGTATTATCTCTGTACTGTGACATCACTGTGTGTATTATACCTGTACTGTGACATCACTGAGTGTATTATCCCTGTACTGTGACATCACTGTGTGTATTATCTCTGTACTGTGACATCACTGTGTGTATTATCTCTGTACTGTGACATCACTGTGTGTATTATCTCTGTACTGTGACATCACTTTGTGTATTATTCCTGTACTGTGGCATCACTGTGTATTATCTCTGTACTGTGACATCACTGTGTATTATCCCTGTACTGTGACATCACTGTGTGTATTATCCCTGTACTGTGACATCACTGTATGTATTATCCCTGTACTGTGACATCACTGTGTGTATTATCCCTGTACTGTGACATCACTGTGTTTATTATCTCTGTACTGTGACATCACTGTGTGTATTATCCCTGTACTGTGACATCACTGTGTGTATTATCCCTGTACTGTGACATCACTGTGTGTATTATCCCTGTACTGTGACATCACTGTGTGTATTACCCTGTACTGTGACATCACTGTGTGTATTATCTCTGTACTGTGACATCACTGTGTGTATTATCCCTGTACTGTGACATCATTGGCTACCTACAGTGTATGTATATATATATATATATATATATATATATATATATATATATAGATATATATATATCAGCAGTAAATCTCTGTGGACAATATTAGATGATTTCTATATTTTAGAACAGATGAGAAGTTTCTCCATGATGAGCGTCCTTCATTATTCCTCATATAATAATTGCCGATGTTAATAATTGGAGTATTCGGAGATGTTTCCTCACATGATGATAGTCTCTTAAGATATTAATATCTCCGCCCTGGGGCATTGACAAGTGGCTGCAGGAGAGGATTTTACCAGAGATAATACTTCTTAGGTTTCATTTAAAGCGATATTACCAGTCACTGAGGAGATGGCGGAGCTATAAGTAGTGGAGATATCTTATGTCTGTGGTTAATGTAACATAATATCCAGCCTCTTTACGCTTCATCTGTGCGGGATTGATCACTTCCTGAAATCCTCACTTAGAATTTATAGTATGTGATAAGAAGTTATAAAGATTTGCATTTCCTGCTTCCAGAGCTGAACTTTTCTACACCCCTCATATATTTAGTGCAAACTCCAAAGTACAACATCATCGGGTGACATAGGCAAACATCAGTTACATCACGACTTTTTAATGTTTTTTTGTGTCTTAAAGGGGTATTCTGTGCCTCCTGTCCTGTACGACTCTGTAATCTCCTGTAATAAGAATCAATGCAGGATAGAAAGAAGAATCTTGAGACATTATTGAAACCTCGAGATGAGGAATCTACTGTGCTGAACACCAGGGTTGTTACCATTAACCCCTATGTCATCATTAACTTGCCTCTGACCATCAGGGTTATTAGGGATTTACCCCAAGGTGTCATCAATGTATCCTGTGATCTGAAAAATGTGCTGGAATTCAGCATGGCTGACGTCTCTTTCCGATGATATTTGCCATTGGTGGGCAATCAGGTGGTAAGATTTTTGACCAAGGTGGCCAAATCCGCAAAACAGGGGTTAACCAGGAAAAAGAGTCAAAATGAGTAAATCAGGAGATTACTAGAAAACATGGCGAGGTACTGGGGCTGAGGTCAGAGAACACAGAGCCTTGATGGAAGATGAAATCACAGGCAACAAGCAATGTCAGTGTCAGATAAAAATATCTGTGCAAGGCAGAGAGAGAGTAATACAATAGCTGGAGCCAAAAACTAAGGGATAGTATGAGAATAGCCAAACGAAAAATAAGGAATACCAGTAGTCAAGGCCATGTCCAGGAGGTGTCAGATAAAGCCAAATCAGCAAATTAGGAGATCAGTAGAAAATAGAGTGAAGTACTTTTTTTGGTATTATTAGCGGTTGGGCTTTTTGTAGGATCACTATCATGGGCACTTCTCAGGTAACGGATAGAATTGTGCCCTGGGATAGATTTCTGGCTATAATCCCCTTCTTCCTAGGCCATGTACATGGCTAATACATGGCTGTAATGTAGCATGGAGGGTGACACCAGGGATTAATTGCAATAACGGGTGCGGTCCGCAGCATCGCTCACTTACTGATGACTTTCCCAGTAATAAGATTAAGCTCCCATAAGAAATTTGCTTCATGAAGTTACATTGCATTGAGGTTCCTGAGTATTGGAGATCCACAGCCAGCTGCCTAATGACCCATCTCGTGCTGACGTCATACGTGACTCATGTGACATATTCAGGGTCCGTCATGCCAGCGGCCAATCTCAGCCACTGGCAGGTTTATTAGTCCGGATGATTTACGACCCTCTACCCATTGCTCAGTAATTCCCGTGCGTATGCTGAAATCTCATTGTACAATTTAATTTGGAGGGGTCTATGGAGAGTATGACCTGGCGTGACATAAGGGGGTATATATATATATATATATATATATATATATATATATATATATGTGTGTGTATGAGTGTAACCCTTTCACTACCTGAATAGCCCAAGAAGATGGTTATACCCCCTGAATTTCTCAAGGTATAACAGGATGGAAGAGAATAAAGCAGATCAATATCTCCATCTCCAGACCTAAATACCTGACAGGGGCTTATCCCACCGCTGGGACCTTCCGCTGCTGGCGTCTGCTTCTATGTCAGTGGAGAAATGGCTGTGTCTGTATGTGTTACATACTGATACATTGCTCATACATTACTGATACATTACAGATACGTTACTGATATGTTATTGATACATTACTGATATATTACTGATACATTGCTCATATATTACTGATACATTACTGATATGTTACTGATACATTACTGATACATTGTTTCATTAGTCATGTCACAGGTTTACCTGAAGGTCTGGTCTAAGGTTTGTAAAGCAGGGGCTTTAGAGGTTAAGGCGGGCTTCATATGGATGGATTTGGTCCAGGAGATATAAGGACCAGATGTTCCAGAACAAAAGCCAGGATCATTGTCATCTATAATGCTAGGAGTCCCTGCTTTACTGCAGCTCTACTGATGACAAAGATGCTGCGAGTCCTGGCTCAGGGTCTGGTCTGCAAAATATCTCCTGGACCAAATCTGTCTGTGTGAAGCCGGCCTAAATAAAGGTCTGGCATCTGTGAACAGAGGAAGTCTAGCCTGGTGTCTATATATGGGGAGCCTAGGTTTATATGTTTTTAGGGGTCTGGTCTAGGGTCTACTGTACAGTATATAATTTTGGTGGACTGGAGTCCATATGTGTTCAGGAGTCTGATCTGGAGTCTGCATATGTTTAAGGGTCTGGGGTCTGTATTAGTTTAGGGGTCTGGTCTGGGGTCTGTATTAGTTTGGGTGTGGCTGCGGGTCTGGTCTGGGGTCTGTATTAGTTTAGGGCCCTGGTCTGGGGTCTGTATTAGTTGCTGGTTGTTTATGGGTCTGGTCTGGGGTCTGTATTAGTTTAGGCGGTCTGGAGTCTGTATTAGTTTAGGGGTCTGGTCTGAGGTCTGTATTAGTTTAGGGAGATGGGTCTGGGGTCTGTATTAGTTTAGGGGTCTGGTCTGGGGTCTGTATTAGTTTAGAGGTCTGGTCTGGGGTCTGTATTAGTTTAGGGGTCTGGTCTGGGGTCTGTATTAGTTTAGGGGTCGGTGTCTGCTGGTGTTTAGGGGTCTGGTCTGGGGTCTGTATTAGTTTAGGGGTCTGGTCTGGGGTCTGTATTAGTTTAGGGGTCTGGTCTGGGGTCTGTATTAGTTTAGGGGTCTGGTCTGGGGTCTGTATTAGTTTATGGGGTCTGGTCTGGGGTCTGTATTAGTTTAGGGGTCTGGGCTTTGGGGTCTGGAGTCTGTATTAGTTTAGGGGTCTGGTCTGAGGTCTGTATTAGTTTAGGGAGATGGGTCTGGGGTCTGTATTAGTTTAGGGGTCTGGTCTGGGGTCTGTATTAGTTTAGGGGTCTGGTCTGGGGTCTGTATTAGTTTAGGGGTCTATTCTGGGGTCTGTATTAGTTTAGGGCCCTGGTCTGGGGTCTGTATTAGTTTATGGGTCTGGTCTGGGGTCTGTATTAGTTTAAGGGTCTGGAGTCTGTATTAGTTTATGGGTCTGGTCTGGGGTCTGTATGAGTTTAGGGTCTGGGGTCTGTATTAGTTTAGGGTCTGGAGTCTGTACGTATTTAGGGGTCTGGCCTGGGGTCTGTATATTTGTCACTGTGGACCATATGTACTATTTGAATATTTGGGGTATGTCCTATATAAGTATCAGGGGTGTAAAGACTTGCGTGTACTCGTGTACATTAATTTCCCTTCTATAGTTATGTACAGGCTATTATTACCCCAGGCCTGCGCGCTGCAGATAGTTCCTGGTCTATCGCACTGTGAGGTATATACTATAAATAGCTTGGTGCACTATAGCGCCTCACTATCTCTGGGCTACAGGCACGGCCGCCATGATGACGTTGCACTTCTGATGATCTGCTGGGGAATGTTAAGATTTTTATTGCCTCACAACATTATGTTACTATGACAAATACTGAGCTTATAGCTCCGGGGCCCTGAGGTATAACATGCACCTGGATCGTTCGCCTGACCTCCCAAGACTTCTGCACCACAATGTATAGGATCTATACATGTTGTATATGGAAATTCTTCATGTGCATCATGACTTAGCCCCGTCAGTTGTGGTTAGATTGCAGGCTCACGTCTGGCTAGACCGGGCCCCTTACTGGTCTGTGGGCATTGGGCCCCAGGTGGGATTGCTGCTGTTATCGAAATGCTTCTTAAGCAATTCCCACAAGGCAATGGAATTATTATTTAAGCAATTTCCTAATCTACAGCAAGTGACTGAAAGGAGCATCAGACACGTAAACCATCTACCTATAATCCTATAACGCTCTGGGTCCAAGGAATTCTCCAGAGTCTGCCACAAGGCAGGGTGAACTTTGCAGCTCAGGAGGACCCAAGATGCTACCCCAGATCAAGGTGCAAGAAACAAGTGCACTTGGAGGCCAAGGATCAGACCAGAAACCCTACTGGAGGGACGAGACTAAGACGACATCCACCAGAGTCTCCAGAGTCGCAGTGTCCGCCTGCTATTATAGCAGTCCACCCCTCCATTGTTCTGGTCCATGAATGCTAGTGTGAATGTAAGCCAGCGTCAAAAACCAGGAGGGTATGGGAATAGCCAAAATGAAAGCAGAGCAAGATCAGAACTTGAGGTCAAGGCTGAGTCCAGGTGGTCACAGGTGAAGCTGAATTAGCAAGAGAAGGGACAGGAGAGTAAGGCTCCTTGCACATGACCGAGTCCCTTCCATTGGAAACAGTCCGTGTGTGGGCGGTAGGACCTTGACTGAGCTGGGCCGTGAGCTCTGAACGGCCCGATGGCTACAGTACTATGGCCCACACATGGACCCTTTTCCACAGACGGGACTCGGTCGTGTGCAAGGGCCCTAAACCAAAATATGTAAACCAGGAGATCAACAGAAAATAGGGAAAGGTACTGGGAGTCAGGTCTGAGAACATAGAGCCTGTAAACTAATCTAATCACAGGCACTGGAGTGAGGACAGTGTCAGGTGACAATACCCCACCTCAGCCCGTGATTGGACACTGAAATACAGCCCTGATTGGCTCTACATCTAGAACCTCTGATTGTCTGACTAGACCCAGCCAAAGTTTGACTGGTAGGCATAGCAACCTTAAAGCAACAGCCATGTGGAAAATGGAGATGCCATGCAGAATCTCCTCCAGTAGATGTACAGAAGAGAATGATGACTAGGCTGTGTGGAGAAGTAGGGTGGAGGGTATTTAGAGTCTCTTTAACACCTTAAAGGGGGTTCTATGAGACCAGAAAAAACCTGGCGGCTTTCTTCCAGTAATAGCGCCACTCTTGTCCACAGGCCGTGTTGGGTAGTCCAGCAATTATTTTAATGGAGGTGAGTTGCAATTGCAAAAGCAGCCAATGGGCAAGAGTAGTTCAACCAGTTTTCCAACTTAGTCCTTGCACAGTAGCAACCTAATGTTTACAGAAACACGGCTCTATTCAGGTAAATGGGATGTTTAGTAGCCGGGAGTGTCCATGTGAAAAGCTGTGACCCGCCAATAAACAGACAAAGGTCACAGGGTGGCCGAACAAGAAACTTCTGTAAACAGCCATAGTAACTATCCTGTCTATCAAGTCATGGAGTACACTCCAACTGCAGGAAATAGAAGATTTTACAAGTAAATGTCACCGAGATGTTTCACTTTAAGGAACGAGACAGATTTACTATTTGTACAGCAATGACTGATATTCCCTGTAAATATTAGGTTAATAATTAGCAATTATACAGACAAGCAGCAAATATTATATCACACATTATATGTAAGGACTGGATCAGCACGGTGAGCTATGTCTGATATAGGGGCCCAGATAGGAGCTGTGTCTGATATAGGGGCCCAGATAGGGGCTGTGTCTGATATAGGGGGGCCCAGATAGGAGCTGTGTCTGATATAGGAGCCCAGATAGGAGCAGTGTCTGATATAGGGACCGAGATAGGAGCTGTTTCTGATATAGGAGCCCAGATAGGAGCTGTGTCTGATATAGCGGCCCAGATAGAGCTGTGTCTGATATAGGGGCCGAGATAGGAGCTGTGTCTGATATAGGAGCCCAGATAGAGCTGTGTCTGATATAGGAGCCCAGATAGGAGCTGTGTCTGATATAGGAGCCCAGATAGGAGCTGTGTCTGATATAGGAGCCCAGATAGGAGCTGTGTCTGATATAGGAGCCCAGATAGGAGCTGTGTCTGATATAGGAGCCCAGATAGGAGCTGTGTCTGATATAGGAGCCCAGATAGGAGCTGTGTCTGATATAGGAGCCCAGATAGAGCTGTGTCTGATATAGGAGCCCAGATAGAGCTGTGTCTGATATAGGAGCCCAGATAGGAGCTGTGTCTGATATAGGAGCCCAGATAGGAGCTGTGTCTGATATAGGAGCCCAGATAGAGCTGTGTCTGATATAGGAGCCCAGATAGGAGCTGTGTCTGATATAGGAGCCCAGATAGGAGCTGTGTCTGATATAGGAGCCCAGATAGGAGCTGTGTCTGATACAGGAGCCCAGATAGGAGCTGTGTCTGATATAGGAGCCCAGATAGGAGCTGTGTCTGATATAGGAGCCCAGATAGGAGCTGTGTCTGATAAGGAGGTAGGAGCCCAGATAGGAGCTGTGTCTGATATAGGAGCCCAGATAGGAGCTGTGTCTGATATAGGAGCCCAGATAGAGCTGTGTCTGATATAGGAGCCCAGATAGAGCTGTGTCTGATATAGGGGCCCAGATTAAAGCAGTGACTGGTATAGGGGTCCAGATAGGAGCTGTGTCTGATATAGGGGCTGAGATAGGAGCTGTGTCTGATATAGGAGCCCAGATAGGAGCTGTTTCTGATATAGGGGCCCAGATAAAAGCAGTGACTGGTATAGGGGTCCAGATAGGAGCTGTGTCTGATATAGAGGGGCCCAGATAGGAGCTGTGTCTGGAGGCCTTAAGAAGGGCCTTTAGATTAATAAAAATGACCCTGAGTAGAAGATTATCCATCCCTGCTATTATTCCTATATTGTGAAATTTCTCAGCACCTCCTGACAATGTGTTAATGTGTACAGGTGCTAATCTCATAGTCAATATTTGCAAGTATCTTGGCATCCGCAGGGTGCTGCTGTATTTTTGTGTTTGTTTGCTTATGTTCTACAGTCATAGCAGGTTTGCACCTTTGCATATACTTAAAGGGGTATTCCTCTCTCCCCATAGACGGGAATGGCGGGAGCTGCACATGCGTGGCCACAGCAATTGCAAAACTGGGGATGGAGGGCCTGAAGGTGGGACCCACATCTTATGGCATACCCTGTGGAGATGGGAACACTCCTTTAACTTTGTTAAGGGACACTGACTAACTTGGTATTTTGCTTTGTATTTTGAGGGTTGGTGGCCGCCATCTTGGTCTTAATCTAGGTCTGATGTGTAGATGAGCCTCCTGTATATACAGGTATAATGTTTAGTATATGGACCCATCTGAATATATATAAAGTTTATTTTTAACTTGTGACTTGGGCGTGTTGCGTTTCACAAGGTCATAGAGTATATTTGCCATCAGTTGGGCAGGGTGTGAAACTATTGGTATTTGGCAAGATCTGAACAGTCTTAGTATACAGATCTTATCTTCATCTACTTTCTCACATATTATACACATCAGATGTAACAGGAGACTGACCAGACGATGAATTCCCAATAACAGGCCAAAACATTCAACAAAATGTTGACAGGCTAGCAGTGATGTGTATCCAGGGTAGACAATGCTCTGTGAGCTCCACAGCATGGACTCCAGACTGATACATTGTAGCAAACTAGCAGTTGATGTATCCAACTAAAACTACATCTCGTCTCACAAAGAATAAGCCCTCATATGTCAACAGAAACATAAAAAAGTGAGGAATTTTGGAAAATCTGAAAAAAACCTGCCAAACCTTAACTCCCAAACTACCAAACTAGACTGCGATCTTAAAGGGTTTATCAATATAGTGGATACTGAGTAGCTGTATACTGTAGATGAGCCTACACAGCTGCAGTGACATTATAATGGCGCCCTGTAGTATAATGCTCAGCACAGTCCAGCCCTCCAGGCATTATACATTATACATCGGCCTGTGACTCAGGGTCAGATCCCGTTTTGTGGTCTCCGAGGGGTAGGACTTTGTTATGTAGCACCCTCATGCCACTTTATCATGATCTTCATGACGTGTAGACATCCCCCTAACCTCCTGATGGGCTACAGCTTCCTCTCTGGGACCTTTTGCATCCAGTCCGCTGAGTTACTGAGTAACCTTCATTGTATTTTGGAGGGTGAAGTTGTTTGTCTTTGTCTTCTATTATACAATGACTTACATGAGGTTTTATCGCTCGGTCTGTAGGGTGGAATAGTAATAAAATGTCTGACTATGAGGACCGGACAGATCATAGCAGAATGGGGGTGGAATTATAAAATCCTAGGGGATGAGGCTCGAACCTTGGACACAGACATATGGTTAAAGGGAATGTATCATCATCACAATTAATATTTATATATATATATATATATATATATATATATATATTTTTTTTTTTTTTTTTTTTTTTTAAACAAGTTTTTATGTTCAGCATATTTTTAAAGAATTTTTTGATATTTTTAAGTCTATTTTTTTTTTTTTTAAACGTATTAAATCTTGCAAATTTCACTCAGGCCACTAAGCCTAAATCTAGACTGACATTTGCCAATTGAAGTTATTTTTGCAACAGTCACCTCATTTACCTAACATTCAGGATTACAATAAAAGATAACACCTCTATAGATCACACCACTGAGCCATCATTACATCACTACTGAGATTAGATGATGTCACAGCTTATCTCCCTCCCCCCTCCTTGCACTGAGCATGTCAAAGAAAACTCTCCCATAGACCTCAATGAGTTGGCTCCAGACTATTACTGACTGTGCTATAAAGCAGATCACTAAATGCTGCTAACAGAGCAAAAGAAAAGCTCAACAAGATGGCCGGCCCCATAATCATGTAGAGAAAAATAGAATAAAAAGATGAGAAAATAAAAACAGATTAGGAAAAAAGTGATAGATTTCACTATCTGGGATTAATAAATACATAAAAAAAAACAGTGATTCATTTTTTAAAATTATAAGATTTGTCTGTCTGCAGTCACCACTAGGGGGAGCTCAAGAGCTTACTGTATACAGTTTTATCATAGAGTTCAATGTATGTACGGTATGCAGTAAGCTCTTGCGCTCCCCCTAGTGGTGGTCTCAGGCAGACAGAATAATATCACATGGCTATGCAGGGGATTTGGAGCTATGTAATATAAAATGGGTCTATGACGGCAGTAGAGATATACTGAGAAATGAATCTGTAGGGTTCCTGTTTACCCTAGCAGTAATGTACAGCGTTGCCCTGAGATAAGTGGCAGCGGTGGTCTCTAGCAGCCGCTTATCTCTTACTGCTGAATATAACTATCATGCACATTCTGCTGTATATATCACTAGTATTGTGCTCACCCTCGGCACATCACTAGTGCTCTTTCATTATAGTATTAGTGCAGGTCTCAGCCCCCTGACCCCAAATATCAAACTGTCCCATTGTAACATATGACAAACTCAAGTGTTCTGCATCAACAGACTCATCTCTGCTACATCTGTACATTTGGGTCTTGCTTCATGCCCCTCTTTACATGCGTGACTTGAAGAGGAATAGAAAATGTCGTTTCCCTTTTGTCTCTGTCTGGTGTTACTGATATTTAGGGCGGAGACGAGTTACAGTTGTGAAACTGGAGCAAGTCATGCAAAGTGCGAGCGTGGTCAGCAGAAACGGATGGTGGACGTGAGCTAAGTTATGGCAAAAGAGTCAGTGTAATGATATACAGTGTGTACATGCCTTGAGAAAACTCAGCACATTAAAAGTAGGTCCTCAGCCTTCAGACGCCAGGCCTGTGTAAGGGGAGTCTCCCTCTCTGTCTCTCACATGGAGGATAGTGATGAAACCGTCAACTCCGTCCTCTAGTGGTATCTGGACTTAACAACTATGGATCCCTTTGCCATGTGTACTCACCGACTCCTTCTGTTGACTTCACACCGGACCTGGTTCTGTCACTTCTACCCACGACACTGTTTATGAACTTGCTTATCTTGGGCCTCTAAGTGCACCCCCCAGCCTGGCTCCCCAGCCCTGCGGCACCTACATACAAACTGCGTACTCCCCTGGGGTTTATGTGACGTCCTCTTCTGACCTGTCCACCCTGTGCCCCAGTGCCTGCCCAGTTTCACAACCTGTGGGACCGCCACTCTCTAATGGAGTGGGATTTAGCCCTCTGCACTACACCTATAGGCTGTGTAATACTTATCGGATGCTAGGTATCCCTGTATATCACAATGCTGTATACGATGACCCCGTAGCTAATATATTATGTTGCATTACACACCGTAGAGAGAGCAGCGCTCATATCCCAGACTGCCCAGCTCTCCAGTTACAAAGCCTTAGAGGGAACATTGGTTGGAAGTTTTGCTGGGGTTCCGACAACCGGAGACCACCGCTATAGAGGACAATGCGTAATCTACTATCAGTTACCAAATCTTCCTATATCCACCCAGGATGTGTGAGACTGACAACTTCTAGTCATGCTGTAGTTCACTGGTGACATTAGTGGGGGAGGAGGAGCAGTAACTTATACCAGGCTCATGGATATTAGCACAAAATGAATTCGGGTCTTCACCGCCCTTCATGGATCTCCTTGTAGTAACACAGTCCAATAGGATCTACTGCGGGGATATTGTCTACTTATGACCACAGTTCAGGTGCAATGTGACAAACCATATCCCGTTCTGTCCCTATGGAGTTAGAATACTTCCCTATGCACAATATTCTCAGAAACTAGGATCTTGGGTATAGACCGTGAAACTCTCAGGATTTCTTTCATTTCGGATTTGGGTGGCTCGGGTCCAAGAACAATTTCGGTACGAACCACACCTTAAGATGGCTTATAATATAGTGTAGAACACTTCCATTTTAGGTCGCCTGAGACAAATCTCCATTTGTTCAGTTTCATAAAAAAAAACAACAATTTTGAATTTTTGGGGCGAGCCCGGCTCAGAGTGAGTTGCTTTGCCTATCGCTAGCCTTGGGCTCTGTTTTTTTTGTATTGGGTATAATTGTCATGTTCTAGGCCAGAGACTGTTACATTGTATAGACAGAGACTGTTACATTGCAATGAGCTTGTTACATTGTATAGACAGAGACTGTTACATTGCAATGAGCTTGTTACATTGTTAGCAGAGACTGTACATACAATGAGCTGTATATTATAGACAGAGACTGTTACATTGCAATGAGCTTGCTACATTGTATAGACAGAGACTGTTACATTGCAATGAGCTTG